>JAJQKJ010002585.1:110000-126992 GCA_029574335.1 Rana kukunoris | reverse complement strand
CCTCAAAAAAAAACCAAGATACTTGAGCAGAAATATATGTCCAACTTACTCCTATAGCTGCAAGCACCCTACCAATGCAATTTTCAAAACCCATCTCCCATGGCAACGGTACTCCTCTGTATTGCTTCGTCACCTCGTCTCCCTCCGCCTGCTGACCGGACAATGAGGAAGCAACAGCCCATTGGTAGCATGAGGACGAGGCCTAGCCCCCTCATAGGTGGGATAGACACTTCGTGGCTTATCTGGGTCTGCCTTGTTATGGGTGGCCCCCAAGACTAGAAGAACAATCACTTTTCTTCATAACTCACTTTAAAACATATAATAGTCCTTTGCCTCCTTTCCACTGAGCGGATCGGTTCGGTTCGCTATTTTGGGTGTTTCCATTATGAAACCGGACCATTCTGGGTCCTGCTTCAGATGTGGGGCCATAGGAAATGGAACGGTTCGGTTAGTTTTGAGGAACAGGGGACCTTAACGCTGCTGTGCTCAGAGCCCTGACTCGGGAGCGGGGGCCGCTAGCGTCCCTAGCAACCAGTGAATATCAATGACACCACCCCTTGTGATGTCAAGCATGCCCTCAGTCAATGACATCACAAGGGGGCGGGTTCACCAGGTGACATCTCCGCCTCTTAGTTATTAAAGAGCAGGATCTGGGGGCCGCTTGGTCTACAGCAGCCATTCTCAACCAGGGTTCCTCCAGAGGTGGCTAGGGGTTCCTTGAGCTGTGGCCGATTTACCTCCTGTTTGATGGAGCCTACATAGTTCTGAGCCAATTCCACTTGGGGGAGCCAGTGGTATTGCACCAATGATCTTCATAGTTCTCTGTAAGGGGGGCATTCTTACCACTACTGTAAAAAAAAGGGCATTCTTCTCACTGACCCCCAATTAATGGGTTTTATCAGGGGTTCCCCGAGACCTTTTTACCAGCGGTAAAAAGGTTGAGAAAGGCTGGTCTACAGAGACAACAATGAGATTCCACCCGAAACACCCTGGCCAGCAGGGCGGCAGTCTGGAACCTTTTACGGTTGTCATTTTATGAATGGGGGGCTTTGGTCTTGCAGTAATCTGGCCCACTCAGAGGCGGCTCTTTAATTGGGCAAAGTAGGCGGTCGCCTAAGGCCTCACACCCACAGGGGCCTCATGGCCACTTACCCAATGCATTACCCCAGTTTTGAGGGACAGGGGAACTTAACGCTGTTGTACTCAGTCGGCGTTAAGAGCCCTGACTCAGGAGCAGGGACGCCAGCAGACCCTAACAACCAGTGAATATCGATGACACCACACCCTTGTGAAGTCAATGACCCAGCAGGCCCTCAGTCAATGATGTCACAAGGGGGCGGGTTCGCCAGATTACTTCACTGGGTGGCCCCCGCCCCATACTTATTAAAAGAGAAGGATTTGGGGGCTGCCATGTTAAAGGGGGCTTCCAGATTCTGATAAGCCCCCTGCCCGCGGACCCCCCACAACCACCGGCCAGGGTTGTGGGGAAGAGGCTCTTGTCCTTGAATTATTTTTCTTACCATGGGCGTGTGTGGGGCCCCATGTCAAATTTTGCCTAAGGGTCTTACAAAGCCTAGAGCCGCCTCTGGGGGGGGGGGGGTGGCTGTGTCAGCTTCATCCTGGGACACTGTATTGTCCTGAAATGAAGGTGCCCGGGACCTGGGACAGACCTGCAAAATGCGGGACCGTCCCGTGCAATCCGGGACACGTGGTCACCCCAGCACAAATATATCCCCCAGCAGTGAGCATCAATACCCTGCAGCACACCCCAGCACCCCTTTGCCATTACATACAGTCAGTCCAGGAGGTGCCGGAACTGCGCTTCCCCCGTGTTCCATGCCTGTCCCCATCCCCGAGTCATGTGACCTTAATGACCGAATCTGAACATCTCTGAGGTGGATTATTACGCAGCGCGCAGCAAACGTTCTTTGTGTCCTCCGCTCTCTAACAATCCCAGCGCCGCCCCTCCCCCGGTAATGTACATTACAGAGAACGCCGCGGCTGAAAAGCTTTTAGTGCGATTCTTTTTTTTTTTATCCTTGGAACTTTTGTGTTACTACAGAAATGACGTCCGTGCAAAAATCTCTGTCCATAAATTTTCAAAGAAGAAAATGTGAAAAGGAATCCGAGGAAGACGAGAATGTAAATCGTTCTTTCCACGCGAAACCCCCTCCCCCGAGCGCATTCTTCACGAGATGTGCGGCTGGCGGGAAGGCGGTGGAAATGAATGGCGCTGCATCCGCCTCGTGTCCGTCGTGCTTGCAGCAACGCATTTCATCATCAGCCGCATTAAATGTATAAATGTTGTTTTTATATTGTAAAGACTCCGCTTTACTTTTCTTTTTCTGTTTAGACTTTCTGTTGGAGGAAAAGCAAAAATGCGCAGTTGAGTCTCATTTTCGCTGCCTTTCTACTGCCCCTCCCTCCTCTTAAGCTTCGATAGGCAGCGAATGGGGGTGTTATACGGTTACCACCTGTCCTGGCTTCACCCGGACAGTCTGGGTTTCAGTCCGACACAATATTCATACAGGAATGTGGCTCAGAACATGGAGGGTGAGGGGCACTATGCACACCGCATTACTATTCTCTTTGGAGAGCCCAAAGGTGTCTGAGGTCTGTTACAATCCTATAGTGTGGGGGTCTCCCCGGGGGCCCTTTGCTTGGATTTATGTGTCCCTCAAGGGAATATTTCATCCACTGATACCAACAATGGGACATGATCCCCCCCCCCTACACACACACACTCACACCAATGATGGGACACTATTCCCCCCACTGACACCAATGATGGGACACTATTCCTCCCACTGACACCAATGATGGGACACTATTCCTCCCACTGACACCAATGATGGGGCACTATTCCTCCCACTGACACCAATGATGGGACACTATTCCTCCCACTGACACCAATGATGGGACACTATTCCCCCCACTGATACCAATGATGGGACACTATTCCTCCCACTGACACCAATGATGGGACACTATTCCTCCCACTTATACCAATGATGGGACACTATTCCTCACACTGACACCAATGATGGGACACTATTCCCCCCACTGACACCAATGATGGGGCACTATTCCTCCCACTGACACCAATGATGAGACACTATTCCTCCCACTGACACCAATGATGGGACACTATTCCTCCCACTGACACCAATGATGAGACACTATTCCTCCCACTGACACTTTCTAGCTGACACGTTTCCAATTTGTAGAAAATTTGCGTGGCAAGTCTCTAGCAAGGGCAAAGTTTCAGTGGTGAGTCTACAGCAAGAGCACTACAAGTCTAAAGCATGAAAAATTCAGCCACAGTGCCCCCCTGTGGTGGGATGACTATTGAATAACATAACAGAACTTGCAGAATGTTTGCAACGCGGATTTGCTGCAATTTTGCAACAAACTTGTGAAGCCGGCGAGTCTAGCGATCGCCCAGCAAATCATTTTCACACTCGCAGCTCAATTGCTTCCTATCTGGGCAAAAGCTCCTTTAAGAATAAGATATGATAATAAAGTCTGCTGTGGGGAAGCGGGATAACGAGCGTGTATTGCATGGCACGGTGGATGGAGTTGCCCCATGGCGCGGTGGATAGAGTTGCCCCATGGCGCGGTGGATGGAGTTGCCCCATGGCGCGGTGGATGGACTTGCCCCATGACGCGGTGGATGGAGTTGCCCCATGACGCGGTAATGGAGTTGTCCCCTGGGGCAGTGGATGGAGTTGCCCCATGACGCGGTGGATGGAGTTGCCCCATGGTGCGGTGGATGGAGTTGCCCCGTGGCGTGGTGGATGGAGTTGCCCTTTGGCGCGGTGGATGGAGTTGCCCCATGGCTCGGTGGATGGAGTTGCCCCATGACGTGGTGGATGGAGTTGCCCCATGGCGCGGTGGATGGAGTTGCCCCAATGGCGCGGTGGATGGAGTTGCCCCAATGGCGCGGTGGATGGAGTTGCCCAATGGCGCGGTGGATGGAGTTGCCCCATGACGCGGTGGATGGAGTTGCCCCATGACGCGGTGGATGGAGTTGTCCCCTGGGGCAGTGGATGGAGTTGCCCCATGACGCGGTGGATGGAGTTGCCCCATGGCGCGGTGGATGGAGTTGCCCCAATGGCGCGGTGGATGGAGTTGCCCCATGGCGCGGTGGATGGAGTTGCCCCATGACGCGGTGGATGGAGTTGCCCCATGGCACGGTGGATGGAGTTGCCCCATGGCGCGGTGGATGGAGTTGCCCCATGGCGTGGTGGATGGAGTTGCCCCATGGCATGGTGAATGGAGTTGCCCCATGGCGCGGTGGATGGATGTAACGGTCACCACCGCTTACGACTTTCCATCCAACCACGACAAGCTTATCTGACACACTCCGACAATATTGCATACACGATCCATATCCTTTCCCACAATAAGACGAGACAGAGCTCCGTTCTTGCTTCCAAAGATATGACAATTTATTAGTATTTTTCTCAGCTTCTTATACAGTCTCAAGCATAATGCAGTTAATCACAGGACAATGCAATCTCCACCCCCTTCACACCATGGGGGGCTTCAATCACACTCTAAAAGGCATTCAGGTAAGCTAACCATGTAGACCGGTCGGCACCGCATCTTCAATAGGGTTCAATTAACCTTGAATAATAACACAGACATCTAGTTGAATAAGTTTATCTAGGCAGCTTTATCACACAATGGCAGTGAGAGTGGGTGCAATCCACACCTTCAGATTTCAATAGCCTATTATACAAAAGGTATGACTCTCTGACTGGCTGACCTGGTCATGTCATCATGAACTCCTTGTGATATCTCAGTCCTGAAATATGAAGTATTATTAATGTCCCATCTCATGTAATATGAATTATGATTCACTATTAGCCACCCTACACCCAAAAGGGCACAGGGTGGATTTCGACCCAAGAGTTATTGTGGCTGCTGGCACAGGAGTATCTCTCATCCTTCCAACGTCTCTGGGTGTCACGGGCCATTCTGTTACATCTCTCCCCTTTCGGTGGGAGACGGACACAGGAGGGAACCCCGAACGGGTTGACTCCGAAGTCCGTCAGTAGTTCCAGTCCTCCAATGCTGGTATCATACTGTACCCCAAATAAATGGCTCCAAACTGAGCATTACTCACCCCGCCAACCTCTGCCTCTCTCAGAGAACACGCCTGCCGCTGGGGAGAAGGCAGGGTAGCTGGGCTCAGTCCATCATGCTGTTGGGGGTCTGGGCCAACTGCCCCCCCTTCCTGGGGTATACCAGTGGAGACTGAAGTCCCATCCACTGGTGCTTGGTGAAAACCCCCCGGTGCTTGCAAAGCAAAGCAGACATCCTCCTGTCCCAGTCCTGTACCATTTTCTGGGGTTGTGCCAGTGGAGACTGAAGTCCCATCCACTACCCCAGGAACCCCCTCTTCTGTTAGTGAGGAGCAGAGGCCTATGACACTCTGCTCTGTTGCCAGCTCTTCCGCTGTGTTGCTGCGAGTGGAGACCACAGTCCCATCCACTACCACAGTGTCCCCCTCTTCTGCTAGTTGGGAGCAGAGGCTTGGGGCACCCTGCTCTGTTGCCAGTGATTCAGCTGGGGGTAAAAGCTTTACCACCTCAGCTTGTTGCTGGAGAGGGGGGCCAACCGCCCCGGCTCCCTGGAACTCCACACCATCTGCTTCGGCTTTAGGGATAAAAATCTCCATATTTTCCACTGCCGATTCATCAGCCAGGAGTTCACAGTTGTCATCTGAACTTTCCTCATAGTCCCAGGCAATGGGAGCCCCATCCTGCTGCTGAGCCGAGTCTAGCAGCTGTCTGTAGGCGACCTCCAGCTCCCATTCCCGAATGGCCAGAAATTCTAAATCTTCCTGTGACCAGTGGCCTCCTGAGATATTTAATCTTTCCTCTCTGTGCTCCATTATGTCCTCCAAGCGCCACTCCCGAATATCCCCGAAGTCTGGATCACTGGACATCCTCCAATACAATAATCCCAGGCCATCATAGTCATAGCCTTCTGTGGGGCCGTCATCCGCTGACCATGGGCACTCTTGGGCTACATACCACCGAAGGGCTCTGTAGCTCTCATCCAGCTGCATCTCTGCCCGGATCAGTCTGCTTAATTACGCTGTCCACTTCTGCTTCGGTTGTTTCCCCAACAACAGCATTCGTACGTCATACTGCAGCCAGTACCTTGCATAGATGGACGGCAGGACCTTTCCTTGGTGTTGCTGCTCCAGAGCTAACGCTTCCTTCCAGAGTTGGCACCGAATCACATCCGACCATCCCAACAGGACCTCCTCTGATACTGGTCCTATGCTGTATCCGCATCTCTGTAACCTGCTTTGGAATTCCTCTTCCATGGAGACTATGGTGCACCTCCTCCTCTCTCTCTAGTTGTTGGTGCTGCTGTGACTTCAGCTGCTGCAGCACTTCTTCTCTGTAGCAAGGTGGCATTCAGAGCCGCATTCTCGGTGCTCCTGAAGGTGGGTGGAGGTTGGGACCATAATGTGCCAGTCTTAGGTTAACAAATCATTTGCTTTGCTTCTGAGGTGTCCTGTCTGTTACGGCGGGCCCTTTAGCTTAAATTCGAATGTTGATGATAATGTCCTTTTCTTACGGTTTGCTGGCCGGTCTGCCCCGGCTCTCCAGTAAGTCCATGAGGGAAGAGAGCTTCATCCGTTCATACAGCGTCTCCATTGTCCTGTGTCCTTGTAGCCGTCCTTCTGAAGATGGAATCATCCCACTGCTGTGCCACCAAATGTAACGGTCACCACCGCTTACGAATTTCCATCCAACCACGACAAGCTTATCTGACACACTCCGACAATCCTACATACACGATCCATATCCTTTCCCAGAATAAGACGAGACAGAGCTCCGTTCTTGCTTCCAAAGATATGACAATTTATTAGTATTTTCTCAGCTTCTTATATCCAGTACAACAGAATGCAGTTAATCACAGGACAATGCAATCTCCACCCCCCTTCACACCATGGGGGGGCTTCAATCACACTCTAAAAGGCATTTAGGTAAGCTAACCATGTAGACCGGTCGGCACCGCATCTTCAATAGTGTTCAATTAACCTTGAATAATAACACAGACATCTAGTTGAATAAGTTATCTATACAGCTTTATCACACAATGGCAGTGAGAGTGGGTGCAATCCACACCTTCAGATTTCAATAGCCTATTATACAAAAGGTATGACTCACTGACTGGCTGACCTGGTCATGTCATCATGAACTCCTTGTGATATCTCAGTCCTGAAATATGAAGTATTATTAATGTCCCATCTCATGTAATATATGAATTATGATTCACTATTAGCCACCCTACACCCAAAAGGGCACAGGGTGGATTTCGACCCAAGGGTTATTGTTGCTGCTGGCACAAGAGTATCTCTCATCCTTCCAATGTCTCTGGGTGTCACGGGCCATTCTGTTACAATGGCGCAGTGGATGGAGTTGCCCCATGGCGCGGTGGATGGAGTTGCCCCATGGCGCGGTGGATGGAGTTGCCCCATGGCATGGTGGATGGAGTTGCCCCATGGCATGGTGGATGGAGTTGCCCCATGACGCGGTGGATGGAGTTGCCCCATGACGCGGTGGATGGAGTTGCCCCATGGCGCGGTGGATGGAGTTGCCCCATGGCATGGTGGATGGAGTTGCCCCATGGTGCGGTGGATGGAGTTGCCCCATGGCATGGTGGATGGAGTTGCCCCATGACGCGGTGGATGGAGTTGCCCCATGGCACAGTGGATGGAGTTGCCCCAATGGTGCGGAGGATGGAGTTGCCCCATGGCACACATACGGTGGGGACCTATTAAGTGTTGTGTGGCGGCTCCGCTCGGATATTGTAGCAGATGAGAGGTGACAGGTCTTCATATATGAAGCTTTCCCTCCAGGACCCCCTGCGGTCTGGTTGGCGGCTGATAGCAACGGACGAGTCTCCGGGGGAATTTATGTACCAAATAGATATCCGAGAAGCTGCGTTCGCTAAAATTGATTTGTTCTGTGGATTGACCACAGCCATGGTGTGTGTGATACTTCCATACCAGAGATGTCTATTTCATATATTTATTGTATACATTTTTTAAATTGTGTGGTGAAAAAATAATAATAATAATATATATATTTTTATCCCCAGATATTTATTATATATATTTCTCATATATTTATTATATACATTTTTAATTGTGTGGTGCAGAAACACACATGTTAATGCACATTAATGCAACGCATGTTACCTTGTGCTATAAGGCAGCATATTGATAAAAAAAAAAAAATAATTATATAATAAATATATGTAAAACAAATAATAATAATAAATATATATATTTATTATTTACATTTTTTAATTGCATGGTGCAGAAACATAGGGCCAGATTCAGGTAGATGGGAGAATCTTTACTCTGGAGTAACGTTTCTCATTTGCGTTACTCTGCCGAAATTTTAGGAGCAAGTGCTGTTATTCATGAAGCACTTGCTCCTAAAGTTGCGGCAGCGCATCGCAAATGAGCCGGCGGAATTCAAATTGGGCGGGTACGGGGCGTGTATTATTTAAACTAAGCGCGATCCCGCGGCGAACGTACTGCGCATGCGTCGAGTGTCAATACATCCCAGTGCGCATGCTCCAAATTCTGTCAGTGAACGTCAATGACATCACATCCCCATTCATGAACGTTTTCCGACGCGATGACGACAGCTATCGGAACTCCAACCCGGCGTTTCTTGTTTTCTGGTTACAGAAAACAGAAACGCCGGCTTAAAGTGACAGTTAGGCTGGAGTATCACAGATACCCCCGCCATAACTCTACCTGAATCTGGCCCATACATGTTAATGCACATTAATGCAATGCACGTTACCACGTGCCATAAGGCAGCATATTATCAAACAATTAAAATTAAAAAAAATATGAAAAAAACATGCTTTAAAAATTTATATAATAAATATCTGAAACAAAAAATAATATTATATATATATCATTTTTTCATATATTTATTGTATAATTTTTTTTTTAATTGTGTGGTGCAGAAACACACATGTTAATGCACATTACCGCATGCTATAAAGCAGCATATTGATAAAAAGATAAAATAAAATAAACTTAAAAAATTATGCTTAAAAACATGTATACAATAAATATATTTTTATATTTTTTTTTTATATATTTTTTTTTATATTTTCATATATTTATTATATACATTTTTTTAAAGCATAATTTTTTGTTATTTTTTTTTGTTATTTTTTTTTTTTTATCAATATGCTGCCTTATAGCACATGGTAACATGTTCAATACTCATTTTACCCACTGTGTATATATATATATATATATTATGTCCTCCTCTATGGTGGTGCTCATAGAGGACATGAAGCCCAGTGCATAGTATTCATCTGCACAGAATTTTCATTCACATGCAGTTTTGATGGACAGACCGCTACGTGATTTATTTTTATAAACACTCCCCTTATTATGCAAATGTTGACTTTTTTTGCTCTGAAGCCGCAGCTCTGCCTCCCTATTGGATAGAAAAGGTCCAAAGCGCTGCACCGGGGGATGGGAAGGGGGCGGGGCAGAGCTCCAACTTTACAGCTAAATATGAATATTGCATATTAAACATACTGGGAGCTCCCACAGCACAAGAAGAAATTAACTTTTTTTTTTTTTTTTGTCAGCGTTTTTAAAAAAGTGAAATGATTGCTGCCAATGAATATATTATCCAGATTTAGGAGGTAGAAACAAAGATTCCGGCACCTCTGTGTAGAATCGCATTATGTGGAGCGCTGGGCGGGCGGTAATATAAGAATGCAGTGCGCTGGGACATGGGAAGGCGCAGGGCCGTCTTAATGGCATCTTGGGCCCCTGGGCAAAGTAATGCTCTGGGGCCCCTACAATGATGACAGTGCAGGTAAACAGACATCAAGTAGGTAGGAAGCCAACTCCCCCCCCCCCCCCCCGTGTATCTATCACTCTCAGTGCCATCATGGGGCCCCCATTTTCGGGGCAGTGTGGGCTCAAGGACCAGCTGCTTTGGGGAAAGTGCAGGGGCCCCCCATGCAGCTGGGGCCCCTGGGCAATGCCCAGGTGTGCCCTCTGATTAAGACAGCCCTGGGAAGGCGCAGTATTTGTATTCATTCAATTTATTCGGGGGAATATTAGAGCGGGTGGGAGGGATCGGTCTGCTGAGGACCTCACAGGGAAAATTTGATTTATCAGCGGCGGCGGAGGAAGGCCTGTTGGTATCGCACAGCTCACAACTGTCCCAGATTTTGAGGGACTGTCCCTGATTTGGAGCAATGTCCCTCTGTCCCTCTTTCCTCTTTGTCCCTCATGTTGTTCTGATCTATAGAGTTGTATATAAAATGCACTTTTTATCTTTCAAAAAGTGTTTCCCAGAGATAAACCTTCCATCTGATCTCTAAATTGCTACATTTGTAAATTCCAAAAATAAATAATTTTAAAGGAATAGTAGTGATAAAAAAAAGCGCTTGTGGGTCTAACCAATCTTGTTTATTTATACAATTCTCCTTTAAGGGGGCGTGACAAGGGGAGTGTCCTATGCCTGCATACTTTTGTTGATGGGTGTCCCTCATTCTCATCTCAAAAAGTTGGGAGGTGTGGTATCGGTATGCCGGGTCCAGAAACAGGGCCGTCTTTAAGGTGGGGCAAAAGGGGAAGCTGCCCTAGGCCCGGTCATTGTTGTGGGGCCCAAAGCAGCTGCCTCATACTTGCCAACTATCCCAGTTTAAATTCCCTTGTCCCTTTAGTCCTGTGCTGTGTCCTGATATTTCAGTGTGAAGTGCTGTTACTAATTCTGCCCAGCTCTGCCCTATTGTTGTGTACAGATGACTCACCTGCAGACACTGGGCCAGATTCTCATACAAATATCTGCCGGCGTAGCGTAACACATTAACACTACGCCGCCGCATCGTACTAGAGCAAGTGCCGTATTCTCTAAGCATTTTCTCCGTCGTTTGCGTTGGCGTAGCGAAAATGGCCCAGCGTAAGCCCGCGTAATTCAAAGGGGGCGGCTTCTATTTAAATGAAGCGCGCCCCCGCGTTGAACGAACTGCGCATGCGGCGGACGGGGAAAAAGCCCAGTGCGCATGCTCCAGCTCACGTCGGAAAGCGTCGTCAAAACGACGTCAAAACGACGTCAAAACGACGTGAGCGTCACTACGCAATGCCCCTATTTGCGAACGAGTTAGTAAAACGACGTAAGCGACGGAAAAAGCCGACGCTGACCCGACGCCATACTTAACATGGCGTCCGACGGCACCCGACGGTACTGCGTAAGGTTACCCCTCATAGAAGCAGGGGTAACCTTACGCGAACGAAAACGGCGTACGCGACGACGGGGCGGCGTAAAAGCGATCGGGAATCGGCGTAGTAGCCTCATTTGCATAGGCAAATGAGAAAACAACGTAAAGGCCACCTAGTGGCCGGAGTTGTCATTACAACTACGATCCGCAAGTGTAATGGTATTACACTTGTCGGATTGTTCAGGCGTATCTATGCCAAAGTGATGCTAAGAATCACGCGCATAGATACGAGGCAAAAAAAACGGCGATACGACCGGGGTATCTGAGATACTCCGTCGTAGCGCCGCTGAGAATCTGTCCGGCGGCATTCACATATAAATAAAGGCAGCGTTCATATGTATATCACGCCCCTCTGCAGTGAAGAGACGATGTGCTGTAACCTCTAGCAACCAATCTGTGAGTAGTATTACTGTACAGTAACCTCTAGCAACCAATCTGTGAGTAGTATTACTGTACAGTAATCTCTAGCAACCAATCAACAATAATAAATCATTTGCTGTAACCTCTAGCAACTAATGATGTGGAGCGCTGGGCGGGCGGCAATCACTATAAAGCAACTTAATTGCATGATTATGAGGAGACAATTCATTTTATTTCCGAATTCACTTTTTAATCAATTTCGATCAATTTCGTTAATTCCGAATTATCCAAATGAATGAAAACCCCTTTAAAACATTTTTTTAATTAAATACATTTAAATATTCGGAAATTCGGAAATTTGGAAATCCAAAAACCTGAAAATTCTAAAATGTGAAATAACAGCAAACTAACAATAACTAACTATGAAATGATAGATATTGGGATTTCCTTTTACATTTGGCTTTTAGTGAATGTAACGAATACGAATTTATCCGAAGTTACAAATGCCCAATCTAAACGTATCTCCACATCCACTGGTCCTGGGACTGTATGAGGAGAAGGACACATGGGTCAGACTTGTTAAGCTCAGGGAAGCTTCCCCTTTTGCCCACCACTTTTCTCTGCCCCGTCTGTAGTCAGTCTGCACATTAAACCCAACAAGGTCCTTTCTTGACCAAATTAAGGGTCACTGTCTCTCTTACCTCCATCCACTGGCCCTGAGACTGTATGAGGAGAAGGACACATGGGTCAGACTTGTTAAGCTCAGGGAAGCTTCCCCTTTTGGCCACCACTGTTCTCTGCCCCGTCTGTAGTCAGTCTGCACATTAAACCCAACAAGTTCCTTTCTTGACCAATTAAAGGGTTACTGTCTCTCTTATCTCCATCCACTGGCCCTGACACTGCATGAAGTAGAACACATGGGTCAGACTTGTTAAGCTCAGGGAAGCTTCCCCTTTTGGCCACCACTGTTCTCTGCCCCGTCTGTAGTCAGTCTGCACATTAAACCCAACAAGTTCCTTTCTTGACCAATTAAAGGGTTACTGTCTCTCTTATCTCCATCCACTGGCCCTGAGACTGCATGAAGTAGAACACATGGGTCAGACTTGTTAAGCTCAGGGAAGCTTCCCCTTTTGGCCACCACTGTTCTCTGCCCCGTCTGTAGTCAGTCTGCACATTAAACCCAACAAGTTCCTTTCTTGACCAATTAAAGGGTTACTGTCTCTCTTACCTCCATCCACTGGCCCTGAGACTGCATGAAGTAGAACACATGGGTCAGACTTGTTAAGCTCAGGGAAGCTTCCCCTTTTGGCCACCACTGTTCTCTGCCCCGTCTGTAGTCAGTCTGCACATTAAACCCCAAAATTTCATATCTTGACCAATTAAAGGGTTACTGTCTCTCTTACCTCCATCCACTGGCCCTGAGACTGTATGAGGAGAAGGACACATGGGTCAGACTTGTTAAGCTCAGGGAAGCTTCCCCTTTTGGCCACCACTTTTCTCTGCCTCGTCTGTAGTCAGTCTGCACATTAAACCCCAAAATTTCATATCTTGACAAATTAAAGGGTTACTGTCTCTCTTATCTCCATCCACTGGCCCTGAGACTGCATGAGAAGTAGAACACATGGGTCAAACTTGTTAAGCTCAGGGCAGCTTCCCCTCCTGCCCACACCTTGCCCAGCTGCCCCATCTGTCATCAGTCTGCACATTAAACCAAAAAAGTTCCCATCTTGACCAAATTAAAGGAACACTAAAGGTTCGTTTTTTATTAGATCAATTGATTGCTGTAAGCTAGAGCATTTAAATATCACTTACCTCATTTTTCCTTTTGACCTCCAAAACACAGTAATCCGGGTTTGAAAATGCCATTTCCTGTCTCTCCTCTTCTTGCTTTCCACCAGCATCTGAGCCGTTTTGCATGGTGGAAAGCAGAATGTCCCCCCCCCCCCTCCTCCCTATGACTACAGCCCTGCGTGAAGATGCTCTCGTATCCCTCACAGGCATGGAGGCTAAGCCTAATGGGAACTGTAGTTCCCATTAGGCCCTAATGTAGCAAGAATGAATGCGCACCGCAAACCAGGAAGTCAGTGAGAATAACGATTCAGGAGTGACGGAGGTGAATAAAACAGATCGATTTCAACAGGTGTCAAACTAGTTATAATGCAAAACATTACTTTTTACTTTATCAGCTACTGTCAGACTTCAATTTAAGAGGAAAATATTTTTATCTTTACAATCCCTTTAAGAATTACTGACTCTCTTACCTCCATCCACTGGCCCTGAGACTGCATGAGAAGTAGAACACATGGGTCAAACTTGTTAAGCTCAGGGCAGCTTCCCCTCCTGCCCACACCTTGTCCAGCTGCCCCATCTGTCATCAGTCTGCACATTAAACCAAACAAGTTCCTAGCTTGACCAAATTAAGGGTCACTGTCTCTCTTACCTCCATCCACTGGCCCTGAGACTGTATGAGGAGAAGGACACATGGGTCAGACTTGTTAAGCTCAGGGAAGCTTCCCCTTTTGGCCACCACTGTTCTCTGCCCCGTCTGTAGTCAGTCTGCACATTAAACCCCAAAATGTCATATCTTGACCAATTAAAGGGTTACTGACTCTCTTACCTCCATCCACTGGCCCTGGGACTGCATGAGGAGCAGGACGCATGGGTCAGACTTGTTGAGCGTGTCCCTGTCGAGCAAGTTCTTGCAGCACACGCGAAGCTCCACTTTAGACACACAGGTGGCTGTAACAACCCCAAGGGAGGAGGGCGAAGCCAAGTCTGGAATCTCATTCATCATCATCTTTGCCGAAAATAAGCGTTGTCAACTAAATCGGAAGAAACTGGAGATAACCGGAGAAGGAGTAAGGAAAGGACGTTGAGACCTCCAGATGTTGGTCAGTCGGAGGCTTTGACCTCCATTTAGCGTCTGTTCTAAAGGGTGTCTGGACCATGGAAGTCCTTTGAAGACCTCAAAGATGGCGTCCCAACTTCTACCACTCCGGTTGTTTTCTAATATTTCAGTGGAGAACGTGGGATGTGAGTCGGCTGAAGTCGGGAAGCTTCAAGTGATGGGACATTGGTCAGTTCACTTTTATGGCGAATAAAACGTACTCATGAGGTCAGCGTTAGCTGGTAAAGAATTGTAAACGTCACTTTTTTAATGGCTTTGATATATGTCTCTCTATTCTATTCTAAAATTGGAACCGCCTTGTCCAAGGCTTAAAGAGGTTTCTAATTGGCGATCAATATATTTGAGCGAAGAGGTCCTGCGTTCCTCGCTCAGAGGTCATCAGAGCCCATAGATATTTATCAGGTGCGAAGAGAAGTCTCTCGGTTGTCTCTCGTAGCACTGGAGGTGTTTGGGGGATGCCCTTGCGGACGGCGATATGACGCGATCACAAGGTTTTCTTTGATGACACGGATCCCAGCGGAGCGAAACAATAGACAGACCTTTCCGAGAAGATGAAAGAAGGAGGAGGCATGTGAGCGCGTTCCTTCCTACAAGACAAAAAAGAAAGAAATCTGTCATGTATCTTCGGGGGCTTAGATTACATATCCCAGCGGGGGAAGAGCAATGCCAGATAGCAACCCACATCTGTATTATGCAAAGCTAATAATAATGTGTCATGGAGACTCGCTGTATTTCCTTTCAATCCTGGAGTTTCAGAAGACATTAAGGTCAACGTCTCAAGAGAGAGGACATGATTCTGAGACAGTTATCATATCTACTCTTCATTCCGTATTACCGTGCTCATTATCAGAAGAGGACAAGAAGACCATTGGCCATAACAGCCAATCAGACGCTTGCTGCCTGTTTAATGTGTATTATATATATATATATATATACAGAGCTTTTTTTCTCAGAAAATAGGTGCAGGGACTCAACCACGACCTGTTCAGATTTCACAAACATTAGAAGGGTCTTAAAGGGGCATTAACCACTCGAGGCCCCGCATATGCTCAATTGACGGCAGCTTTGGGGATCTGAATTTCCAAGCTGCCGTCAATTGACGGCATCGTTTTTTCCCAGGCCACTGGGGGGCGTCCCCGAGATGCCGATGCGCGGTGCCTGGCGGTCGCGATGTCCGCCAGGTACCCGCTGATCGGCAGTTTTAGAGCAGGGACGTGGAGCTCTGTGTGTAATGATGGGGTGTAAACACAGAGCTCCACGTCCTGTCAGGGAGAGGTGACAGATGCTGTTTCTCTTGTACATAGGGGGACAGCATCGGTCACCTCCCCCAGTCACCCCCCCTCCCCCCACACAGTTAGAACACACCCAGGACTCACATTTAACCCCTTCCTCACCCCCTAGTGTTAACCCCTTCACTGCCAGTCACATTTATACAGTAATTAGTGCATTTTTATAGCACTGGTCGCTGTATAAATGTGAATGGTCCCAAAAATGTGTCAAAAGTGTCCGATGTGTCCGTCGCAATATCGCAGTCCTGACAAAATTCGCAGATCGCCGTATTACTAGTAAAAAAATAAAATAAAAATAAAAATTGTCAGAATTCTATCCCTTATTTCCTAGCCACTATAATCCTTGCGCAAACCAATTACTATACGCTTATTGCGATTGTTTTTTTTCTCAAAAATATGTAGAATACATATCGGCCTAAACTGAGAAATGTTTTTTTTTTTTTTTTTTTTTTAAATTGGATTTGTATTATAGCAAAAAGTTAAAAATATTCTGGCCCAGATTCACAGAGCGATTACGCCTGTGTAACTGGTGTTAGACAGAAGTAATTTCAAATTTCGCGCGCCGTATCACTAGTTTGAATCCTCAAACCATGATACGGCGGCTTCGGGCTTCGATCCGAGAGGCTTACGTCCTCGTAAGCCTTCGGATCTACGCTGCGATATATTTGCGGCCGCTGGGAGGAGTTCGCGTCGTTTTCATGCGTCGGGATATGCAAATGAATTTTTACGGCGATCCACGAAGGTACGAGTGTCCCTCGCAATCGCCTACGTCATTTTTTGGCTACGTAATGTTAGAGGAGCTTTTTGCTGGTCTAACGGTGAGTAACCCATGTAAAGTATGGCCGTCGTTCCCGCGTCGATTTTAAAATATTTTTTTTGTATTTTAACGTAACTCGTTCGGGAATAGGAATGTACGTAAACGACGCTACTACGACGTGACGACGTGTTTACGCGCAATGCACGGCGGGAAATTTGGGAACGGAGCATGCGCAGTTCGATCGCCGCGGGAACGCGCCTATTTTAAATGCTTCACGCCCCCTACTCGCGCAGATGGATTGCGACGGGAGAAATACACTACGCCGCCGTCGTTTACTGAACAAAATCTACCTGAATTCCACGTAGAGCCAG